>JBBDGP010001371.1:5000-25000 GCA_037952835.1 Lithobates septentrionalis
ACAATTTTTCTTTCCTGGTGCCTATCCATGGCAGCATACATGCCCCCCCATGGTATTCGACATAAGAGAATGCTAGTAGGGGGTATGGTTGTCACTTTTATAATGTATTAACTTTCCTGAGGGGAGGACTCCGGGGCAGAGCTTATCACAGGTATGCTGCCATGGATAGGCACCAGGAAAAGAAAATTACAGTATGAAACAATTTTCCGTTTTTGCCCACTGTATATTTGCAAATGCATGCAACCAAAACCTATTTTTAACCACCTACCGACCACCACACGACTATAAACGTCCTGACTGGAGCAGCTGCCACAACCGAGGTATCCATCTCTTCAGGCAGCGGTTCCACGATAATGGTGGTCTCTGTGGCAGATTCGCAGCAAGATCACTGTTATCGGTGGCAGGAGAGGGGGCCCCGCCGATTAGCGAAGCAGTCGGCGGCGGAGGCGATTGGGACCTGTCCATGGCTGGGTATAGAGATGAGTGAGGCTAAGATGGCCCCCGCCCGTCTCCATACCATAGCAGAGCGGAAGCGTCATTAAAACTTCACTTCCGCCCATACGTCTTAACCGGTTCAATACAGGGCATTTTCACCCCCTTCCTTCCCAGACCAATTTTTAGTTTTCAGCGCTGTCGCACTTTAAATGACAATTGCGCGGTCATGCGACACTGTACCCAAACAAAATTGACGTCCTTTTTTCCCCACAAATAGAGCTTTCTTTTGGTGGTATTTGATCACCTCTGCGGTTTTTATTTTTTGCGCTATAAACAAAAGGAGAGCGACAATTTGAAAAAAACACAATATTTTATACTTTTTGCTATAATAAATATCCCAATTTAAAAAAAATAAAAAAAAAATAAAAAATTTCCTCAGTTTCGGCCGATACGTATTCTTCTACATATGTTTGGTAAAAAAAAAAAAATCGCAATACGTGTATATTGATTGGTTTGCGCAAAAGTTATAGCATCTACAAAATACGGGATAGATTTATGGCATTTTTAAAAAATGTTTATTTTTTTTTTTACTAGTAATGGCGGCTATCTGCGATTTTTTTTTTCGTGACTGCGACATTATGGCAAGCACTTTTGACACATTTTTGGGACCATTCACATTTATACAGCGATCAATGCTATAAAATTGCATTGATTACTGTGTAAATGTGACAGGCAGGGAAGGGGTTAAACCACAAGCGGGGGACAAGGGGTTAATTATGTTTCCCAGGGAATGATTCCGTAGGGGGAGGGGGACATACAAGGGGAGGAGACCGATCAGTGTTCCTCTGTACTGGGAACACAGATCGGTCTCCTCTCAACTGACAGGACGTGGATCTGTGTGTTTACACACACAGATCCATGGTCCTGCCCGGTTAACGGGCAATCGCGGCCGCCGGGCACACGCGCCGGGTCCCGAGCAACGATCGGACCCCCCCCCCCACCAGTGCCCGAGGCGGTCGGCTTCTGACTGGGAGCGATCAGAGGTGAGGGGGAGACCATCCATTCGTGGCCCCCCCTCGCGATCGCCCCCCTGCCAATGAGAATCTTCCCCTCCCTCTGTATGGTACACAGAGGCAGAGGAAGTGATGTCATCTCTCCTCGGCTCGGTATTTTCCGTTCCGGCGCCGAGGAGAGAAGACATCCGAGTGATGGTAAAACACACACACACACACACACACACACAGTAGAACATGCCAGGCATACTTTACACCCCCCGATCACCCCCTAATTACCCCTCCCCCCCATCACACTGACACCAAGCAGTTTTTTTTTTCTGATTACTGCATTGATGTCAGTTTGTGACAGTTAGTGTGGTAGGGCAGTTAGTGTTAGCCCCCTTTAGGTCTATGTACCCCCCTAACCCCCCCTAATAAAGTTTTAACCCCTTGATCACCCCCCGTCACCAGTGTCACTAAGCGATCATTTTTCTGATCGCTGTATTAGTGTCACAGATGACACTAGTTAGGGAGGTAAGTATATAGGTTCGCTGTCAGCGAATAGCGACAGGGACCCCCATATACTATCGAATAAAGGTTTTAACCCCTTGATTGCCCCCTAGTTAACCCTTTCACCACTGATCACCGTATAACTGTTACGGGTGACACTGGTTAGTTCGTTTATTTTTGTATAGTGTCAGGGCACCCGCCGTTTATTACCGAATAAAGGTTTAGCCCCCTGATCGCCCGGCAGTGATATGCGTCGCCCCAGGCAGCGTCAGGTTAGCGCCAGTAGCGCTAACACCCACGCATGCACCGTACACCTCCCTTAGTGGTATAGTATCCGATCAGATCTATACTAGCGTCCCCAGCAGTTTAGGGTTCCCAAAAACGCAGTGTTAGCGGGATAAGCCCAGATACCTGCTAGCACCTGCGTTTTGCCCCTCCGCCCCGCCCGGCTCAGCCCAGCCCAGCCCAGCCCACCCAAGTGCAGTATCGATCGATCACTGACACTTACAAAACACTAAACGCATAACTGCAGCGTTCGCAGAGTCAGGCCTGATCCCTGCGAGCGCTAACAGTTTTTTTGGTAGCGTTTTGGTGAACTGGCAAGCACCAGCCCCAGGCAGCGTCAGGTTAGCGCCAGTACCGCTAACACCCACGCACGCACCGTACACCTCCCTTAGTGGTATAGTATCTGAACGGATCAATATCTGATCAGATCTATACTAGCGTCCCAAGCAGTTTAGGGTTCCCAAAAACGCAGTGTTAGCGGGATCAGCCCAGATACCTGCTAGCACCTGCGTTTTGCCCCTCCGCCTGGCCTGGCCCGGCCCAGCCCACCCAAGTGCAGTATCGATCGATCACTGTCACTTACAAGACACTAAACACATAACTGCAGCGTTCGCAGAGTCAGGCCTGATCCCTGCGATCGCTAACAGTTTTTTTTTGGTAGCATTTTGGTGAAGTGGCAAGCACCAGCGGCCTAGTACACCCCGGTCGTAGTCAAACCAGCACTGCAGTAACACTTGGTGACGTGGCGAGTCCCATAAGTGCAGTTCAAGCTGGTGAGGTGGCAAGCACAAGTAGTGTCCCGCTGCCACCAAGAAGAAGACAAACACAGGCCCGTCGTGCTCATAATGCCCTTCCTGCTGCATTCACCAATCCTAATTGGGAACCCACCACTTCTGCAGCACCCGTACTTCCCCCATTCACATCCCCAACCAAATGCAGTCGGCTGCATGAGAGGCATTTTCTTTATGTCCTCCCGAGTACCCCTACCCAACGACCCCCCCCCCAAAAAAAAGTCGTGTCTGCAGCAAGCGCGGATATAGGCGTGACACTCGCTATTATTGTCCCTCCTGTCCTGGTCTTTGCATTGGTGAATGTTTTGAATGCTACCATGCACTAGTTATTAGCGTAAGGTACAGCACTGCACAGACTAGGCGCACTTTCACAGGGTCTCCCAAGATGCCATCGCATTTTGAGAGACCCGAACCTGGAACCGGTTACAGTTATAAAAGTTACAAAAAAAAGTGTAAAAAAAAACCACAAAAAACAAAAAAAATATACAAAATAAAAAAAAACAAAAATAGTTGTCGTTTCATTGTTCTCTCTCTCTACTGTTCTGCTCTTTTTTACTGTATTCTATTCTGCAATGTTTTATTGTTGTTATGTTTTATCATGTTTACTTTTCAGGTATGCAATTTTTTTTTTTTTTTTAACAACAAGGTTGGTCTTTATTGAAGAAGGCATCATTGTACAGTTAACATTCATAGTCAAGCTCTCGTGTATAATACAGAATAAAAGGAATAAAATACAAAAGAATCATTTGTGGAGCAACGTGAATTGCTGGGTCAGATATAGGAAGGAAAACAGTGCTAATCATTACAGACATCTCTGATATAGTCATCTACTAGCATAAAATCTATGTTGCTGGGTCTAACCTGCTGCCTATCTGGTGGGGGGGGGGGGGGGGGGGGCAGTACATTTTACAATGTTAATACCTTAGAGTCTGTCTACATGTCCCACTAAACACACCATGGGGCACTAGAACTGTTCGGTCCAGGGCAGCCATATTCGATCAAACTTCCGCGGACATCCTCTATTGGTGTAAGTCATTTTATAAAGAGGCAGCACCGCATTAACAGCGGAGTCCCACGCCTCCACCTTGGGGGAGGATGGTGATGCCCATTTTTTAAGAATTTCCTTCTTGGCGTAAAACAGCAGTAAGGAGATTAGTATTTTCGTATACCTAGGTCTCTGGTCATCATCATGGATGCACAAGAGGGCCAGCTCGGGGGATGTCTGCAGCGTTAACTGTAGGCGGATATTTATGCTTTCAAAAACGTCTGCCCAGAACTTCACTATAAGAGGACATGTCCAGAACATATGTAAATATGTGCTGTCCGGAGATTGACATCTATTACAGTTTGGTGATCTATTGGGATAAATCTGGTGCAGTCTCTGTGGGGTGTAATATACCCGGTGTAGGAATTTGGTGTGTATCAACCTGTCTCTAGATGAAATTAACAACTTGGATCCCTCTTCAAAGCATTCTTCCCAAGTCTCCCTATCCAAACTGGGAATATCAGTCTGCCATTTGGTCCACAGTGAGTGCATCTTAGGTGAGTCAGTTTCAATCAGAGCGAGGTACAGAGTGGAAAGGGTCTTTCTAAGGGTTTCATGAGCCAACGTTTCCTCAATAGGGTCTGGTTTGAGATGTATAGGCGTGGGAAATTGAGCTCTAGCTGCATGCCGCAGCTGATAATATCTGAATATCATATTACCAGGGAGCCCAAATTTCTCAACTAAGTCTTGAAACGAAAGCAATGTCCCTGAGTGAATAACATCACTGAGGACCTTAACTCCAACTCTGGCCCATAACTGTGGGTCAGGTATGGATCTAAAGTGATGGAGGGATGGGTTCCCCCAAAGTGGTGTAAAGGGGGAGTACTGACATGGGCGCATAAACCTCCTTCTAGCCATTGCCCATACCTTCAGGGTCGTCCTGGTGGGTCCTGGGAGCAGAGGGTAGGCTGAGGAGCCTCTATAGGCTAAATTCCCTAGCTCCTTAAAGGAGCCTATGATAGCCGCCTCCAGGCATGTGGCGGCGTTAGATCTGGATTGTTCAAACCACCATCGCATGGTAACTAGCACCGCTGCCCAGTAATAGATTAAAAGGTTTGGTAATGCGAGGCCCCCGCAATGGACCGGGAGCTGTAGAGTTGACCTAGCTAACCTGGGGGAAGATCCCTTCCATAAAAATGACCCAATATATCCATCCAGGTCTTTAAATAGTGAGTTGGGGAGCCACACTGGGCAGTTCCTAAATACATAATTAAATTTGGGTAGGTAAAGCATTTTAATTATATTGATGCGTCCTAATAAATTGAGTGGTAATTCCCTCCATTTGATGCAGTGTTCCTTAAGTTTGGTGATAATGGGCTGGACGTTAAGACGACGGAAGGCTTGGATATCCCTGGACACCACTATCCCCAGGTACTTAAATTCCTCCACCCACACTAATGGAATCTCGTCCCGGGCCTTAGGATCTACAGGGAAAATGACCGATTTGGACCAGTTTATTTGGATTCCGGAGAATCCCCCATATTTATTAAAAATCTCCAGTGCCGCCTGTAATGAGGGACCAGCGTCGTTGAGGTACAGCAGTGCATCATCTGCATATAGAGAGATTTTCTCCTCCAGAGGGCCTACCCTAAACCCTTTCACAGCCTCCGATTCACGGATCAGTACAGCTAGTGGCTCGAGGGCCAGGGCAAAGAGGCTGGGTGATAGCGGGCATCCCTGTCTCGTGCCCCTCTGGAGGAGAAAATAGTCAGACAGGGTATCATTAACTCGAATCCTGGCCTTGGGCGAGTTATATAGTAGACCATTCCAATTTAAAAATTTTGGGCCAAATCCAAATCTTTTTAATACCTCCCATAGAAAGCCCCACTCCACGGAGTCGAAGGCTTTCTCCGCGTCCAGGGAAGCAATGACTCTAGTGCCTACGTTGTCATGTGCTGTATCAAGATTGACAAAAAGCCTTCGTATATTAATATCGGTGCCCTTCCCCGGCATGAACCCCGTCTGGTCTTGGTGAATTAGGTCTTCAATCACCGTGGCTAATCTAAGAGCCAGAATTTTGGCCAGTAATTTGGCGTCTGCATTGATGAGAGATATGGGCCTAAAGGAAGCGCATTCCTCAGGGTCCTTACCGGGTTTTGGCACCAATACCACTACCGCCTCTGACATAGACTCTGGAAGGGAACCCAGGTCATAAAACTTTGATAGGAGAGAGGTCAATCTGGGGGCCAGCAGCTCCTGCTGCTGTGAATAGAACTCTATGGGGATACCGTCTGGGCCAGGTGCTTTTCCTGCCTGCATGCAACTCATGGCTTTTTGAACCTCCTCTAGGGTTATGTCCTTATCAAGAGCTTCCCTTTGGTCTAAGTCCAGTTCAGGCAGCGGTATGAGGTCCAAAAAATCAGAGAGGTCGGTTGTTGTATAGTTTACCCTAGTGGCGTATAATTGCTGATAGAATTTTAAAAATCTATTACTAATTTCCCCAGGGGTGGTCAGTAAAGCGCCATCTGTATCCCTTAGTCTACCCACATGTGTCGCTGCAAACTGTCCCTTTGCCAACCAGGCCAGAAGTCGGCCATTCTTGTCTCCATATTCAAAAACTCTTTGGGCACAGGCTAGCATGGACTTTTTAGTAAGGTCTACTCTCAGTAGCGCTAATTCTCTGAGGGTGTGCTGCCAAGTTATATAATTAGTAGAGTTCGGGGTGGCAACATACACTTGTTCTGTTTCTCGGGCCTGTGTTTCCAACTGCCCAAGAGACTGCACCATTATCCTCTTTTTATTTGCAATTTTCTTAATATATTGACCTCTCAACCACGCCTTAAATGTGTCCCACAGTATGAGTGGTCCAGATGAGTCAGCATTGGTCAACCAAAAGGTGCACAGCTCCTCTGGTATCTCCTCCTGGATCTCTGGGTCCATTATCCAATATTTGGACAATCTCCACAATCTCAGGCCCCCAGGAGGGGCCGCCCGGACCGTGACTAATAGTGGAGCATGGTCCGAGATGCCTCGCGAGAGAATCTCCGCAGACACCGTCTCTCCAAGCATCTCTGTCGAGGCAAAAGCCATATCTATACGCGACAGCGTCCGAAAAGTGGTGGATAGACAAGTAAATTGAGTATCTGAGGGGTGGAAATGGCGCCAGAGATCCGTCATATGAAAAGAGGATGCCCAGTGGGACAGGCCTCCACCAGTGGAGGAAGAGGGTCGGAGTCTATCTAAAGCATCCGACATTACCTGATTGAAGTCGCCCACCACCAGCACTTTACTAACATCATATTGGATAACAGTGTGCATCAGTGTGTGAAGCAGGGTAATATCAGCAGGAGGAGGCAGGTATACCCCTACTATTATGTATGGGGAACCAGCTATTAATGCATGTATGAGGACATACCTGCCCCCCTGGATCAGTCTTAACATCTACTAATTGAAAGGATAGGGATCTGTGTATCAAGACACTCACCCCTCTGGCATAGTTGGAATAAGAGGCGTGATAATGGGCAGAGACCCAGGCTCTTTTTAACCCCATCACTCTGGCTCCTATCAAGTGGGTTTCCTGCAGGATACATATTTTGGGGCTATACTGCCTTATATACTTATGTACCAGAGACCTCTTGATTGCTGAGTTAAGGCCCCTAACATTCCAGGACAACACTGTAAAATCAGCCATACTTTTTGTGTACCCAGAAATGAAGGATATCTGAGTGTTGCGACCTGCAGGGCCCATCCGAGGGAGCGCAGCCGCCCATCCCCCACTCGAGCCCAGGGCACGCAGCACCACCAGGGAGCGGGGACTCCACCCCCCCGGACCACCACACAGGAAGCCCAACACTGAGAGCACCATGACCAACCAAGCACATCTGAAACCATATATTAAACATAACATATAACTTGATGATGACAACGGTCATCCAACCCCCCCCACCCCGTGTACCCTCCAACTTCAAGGGACACATATTCCCAAACAAACTATGAGTCCCAATATCAAGAATTTGGTATCGGGGAGCGTGTACCCGATTAGAGCATACCAAAAATAGAAAAATGACAACAAAAAAAAAAAAAAAAAAAAAACACAAAAAAATTAAAAAGTAGTAGAATAAAAAAAAAAGGGAAAAGGGGTGTAAAATGAAAAATCCTCATTATAGTGAGTTGCTGGAGAGCTGACACATGTGATGAACACTGAATGTTCCAGAGCGGCATCAGAGTTATGGTAAGGCACATGTGCCAAGTTGCTGTATGGGGTCGTCCTTTGAGGGTATATCCCAGGAGAGAGCATGGACACCATTAACAGCTTATAAGGGGGCCTTAGAAATACAGGGGTCACTAGGCCTGAAACTCTATACTTGCATACAGAAGCATCAGATGGAACTACAACCGGATAGCGTCTGTACCTCTTTGTGCAGGAGTTCCAACAATGCTTGTTGCAAAAAGGTAGTCAGCAGAAGGGGGAATAAGCTGAAATTACAGGGGGAGATTCAGTCCCACACACCCGAAGGTTTAGGGAGGCAGGGTTTCAAGCCAGGCATTAGCATCTTTGGGGCTGGTGAAGATCCGTATCGTCTCTCCATCCACTACACGGAGCTTAGCGGGAAACAGGATACTGTATCGGATCGCCTTGGCTCTGAGAGCTGCTTTCACCGCATCAAAGGATCGACGCTGCCTTTGTGTCTCCATCGTGTAATCCGGGAATAGCATTAGCCTCACATTGCGGTAGGGGATGTCACCTGCTGCACGGGCCGCTCTCAGAAGCTCATCTCTATCTCTGTAGTTAAGCAGACGTAGAATTAGCGTGCGTGGAGGTGTCCCTTCTGGTCCGGGTCTCGGCGGGACTCGGTGTGCTCGCTCCGTGAAGAACGAGGACAGGTGCGCTGCAGGGAGAACCGATCGTAGCAGATCTTCAGTGAAGGCAGTGGGATTGCGCCCCTCAGCCCCCTCAGGGAGCCCAACAATCCGAAGATTGTTCCTCCTGCTGCGATTTTCGGCGTCCTCTGCCCGATACTCCAGCGCCTTCACTTTGTTTTGAAGTGTTCTAATGGAGGCCGCATGGTCGGTCACTACGTCCTCCGTATCTCCGACCCTCCGCTCCACCTCTGTAATCCTAGTGCGGATTTTATCGAAATCTTGCCTCAGCAGCCCTACGTCCAACTGTACCGCCTCTATTTTAGTTGTAAGGGCCGTCTGGCATAGGGAAATAGCCGCCATCACCTCAGGGATGCCTGGAGGAGCAGTCTCCTCGCACTCCGTCTGTGATGCCATGTTGAGGCGCGCTGGTATAGGCCGTAGGTCTGGAGCTGGAAGCTTCTCCGCCGCTATGTCAGGAGGGAATTTAAGCTTTTTGCCCCGATTCGGGCCCCCGGGCGTTCTTGAAGGCATACAGAGGCTGTCAGACCAATTATAGTGTGTCTATCCCAGTTACGGATATATGGACGGATTTTTCTCCAGCAGAGCTCAGTGAGGCACGTCTGCTCAGTTCAGCATCCCGGCCACGCCCCAGGTATGCAATTTTTTATACTTTACCGTTTACTGTGTTTTATTGTTAACCATTTTTATCTAGGGTCTAATAGACCCCATTAAAAAAAAAAAAAAGGAGTACCTGTCACTACCTATTGCTATCATAGGGGATATTTACATTCCCTGAGATAATAAAAATGATAAAAAAAAAAATAAAAATGAAAGGAACAGTTTAAAAATAAGATAAAAAAGCAAAAAAAAAAAAAAAATAAAAAACCCCTGTCGTCCCCCTGCTCTCACGCAAAAACAAACGCAAGCGTTGGTCTGGCGTCAAATGTAAACAGCAATTGCACCATGCATGTGAGGTATCACCGCGAAGGTCAGATCGAGGGCAGTAATTTTAGCAGTAGACCTCCTCTGTAAATCTAAAGTGGTAACCTGTAAAGGCTTTTAAAAAATGTAGATTGTCGCCACTGCACGTTTGTGCGCAATTTTAAAGCATGTCATGTTTGGTATCCATGTACTCGGCCTAAGATCATCTTTTTTATTTCATCAAACATTTGGGCAATATAGTGTGTTTTAGTGCATTAAAATGAAAAAAAGTGTTTTTTTTCCCCCAAAAATGCGTTTGAAAAATCGCTGCGCAAATACTGTGTGAAAAAAAATAAAATAAAAACACCCACCATTTTAATCTGTAGGGCCTTTGCTTTAAAAAAATATATAATGTTTGGGGGTTCAAAGTAATTTTCTTTTGGCAAAAAAAAATATTTTTTCATGTAAACAAATAGCGTCAGAAAGGGCTTTCTCTTCAAGTGGTTAGAAGAGTGAGTTATGTGTGACATAAGCTTCTAAATGTTGTGCATAAAATTCCAGGACAGTTCAAACCCCCCCCCCCCCCAAATGACCCCATTTTGGAAAGTAGACACCCCAAGCTATTTGCTGAGAGGTATAGTGAGTATTTTGCAGACCTCACTTTTTGTCACAAAGTTTTGAAAAAAAAAATTTTTTTCTGGTCTTTCTTCATTTTCAAAAACAAATGAGAGCTGCAAAATACTCACCATGCCTCTCAGCAAATAGCTTGGGGTGTCTACTTTCCAAAATGGGGTCATTTGGGGGGGGGGTGGTTGTGCCATCTGGGCATTCCATGGCATCCGAAACTGTGATAGGCAGTGAGGAGTGAAATCAAAAATTTACGCCCTTATAAATCCTGAAAACGGTGATTGGTTTTCGGGGCCCCGTACGCGGCTAGGCTCCCAAAAAGTCCCACACATCTGGTATCCCCATACTCAGGAGAAGTAGCTAAATGTATTTTGGGGTGCAATTCCACATATGCCCATGGCCTGTGTGAGCAATATATCATTTAGTGACAACTTTGTGCAAAAAAAAAAAAATTGTCACTTTCCCGCAACTTGTGTCAAAATATAAAATATTCCATGGACTCAACATGCCTCTCAACAAATAGCTTGGGGTGTCTACTTTCCAAAATGGGGTCATTTGGGGGGGGGGGGGTTGTGCCATCTGGGCATTTTATGGCCTTCAAAACTGTGATAGGTAGTGAGGAGTGAAATCAAAAATTTACGACCTTAGAAATCCTGAAGGCAGTGATTGGTTTTCGGGGCCCCGTACGCGGCTAGGCTCCCAAAAAGTCCCATACATGTAGTATCCCCATACTCAGAAGTAGCTAAATGTATTTTGGGGTGCAATTCCACATATGCCCATGGCCTGTGTGAGCAATATATCATTTAGTGACAACTTTTTGTAAATTTTTCTTTTTTTTTCTCGTCATAATTCAATCACTTGGGACAAAAAAAAATTAATATTCAATGGGCTCAACATGCCTCTCAGCAATTTCCTTGGGGTGTCTACTTTCCAAAATGGGGTCATTTGGGGGGGGGGGGGGGGGTTGTACTGCCCTGCCATTTTAGCACCTCAAGAAATGACATAGGCAGTCATAAACTAAAGGAAAAAGGTAAAACTGCACATAGGTAAATATATGAACAAATTATAAAGCTGCAGTCCCTATGTGTAACACAAACATAAATTAAACCAAGTGAAAAATGTGAAACTGCGCTAATAAAAACAGACTGATATAGATGACAATTGACCATCATAAGGTGCAAAAAAACCATGTGAATATATGGAGCATATAAGTAGTTGCTCATAAAAAATATGCATTCAATGCATGTGCAAAAGTGCATAATCATGTGCATCAGTGCAAATTTTGAGACATATTAAAAGTCCATAAAATGTATGCGATGACCACCCAAGTGCTGATGAGTGTTGGAAGTTTGTTGATGATTAAATTTGAAGTGTCAGATCCACCGTCACCAAATATAAAAGCTGGCCGCTTACCAGAGACCCATGACCCCCCCACTACAGAGGGTCTGGGTAAGCCGTTAAGGAATAATCACTCCGGACCACCATCAAAAACCCGACAGCTCCGCTGTGTTGAAAAGTTGGGGGCCTTGATATCAGATGCATCAGTAGCGGGGCAGCAAACCCTCAGCACGGAAAGCCATAAATGGAAAGAGAGCTCCAAATAGTGTAAAATCCTTTGGTTTTATTAAATAATATATATATATATATATAAACACTCACATGTAAAATAACACTGGCGAACGAAGTGAAGAGAAGTCTGGGGCACCGGCCGGATACCCTCAGATAGCCCGTCCTGCTGGTAGCCACAGCGATAGGAGATGACGCGAACACAACGCTCCGTTCTGCCCTATGCGGCGTTTCGTAACAAGATTAGCGTGCCCCTGGAAGACGTAATCTTGTTACGAAACGCCGCGTAGGGCGGAACGGAGCGAAGTGTTTGCGTCATTTCCTATCGCTGTGGCTACCAGCAGGACGGGTTGTCTGAGGGTATCCGGCCGGTGCCCCAGACTTCTCTTCACTTCGTTCGCCAGTGTTATTTTTCCGTGCTGAGGGTTTGCTGCCCCGCTACTGATCCATCTGATATCAAGGCTTTTATATTTGGTGACGGTGGATCTGACACTTTAAATTTAATCAACAAACTTCCAACACTCATCAGCACTTGGGTGGTCATCGCATTATTTTAAGGACTTTTAATATGTTTCAAAATTTGCACTGATGCACATGATTATGCACTTTTGCACATGTATTGAATGCATATTTTTTTATGAGCAACTACTTATATGCTCCATATATTCACATGGTTTTTTTGCACCTTATGATGGTCAATCGTCATCTATATCAGTCTGTTTTTATTAGCGCAGTTTCACATTTTTCACTTAGTCATAAACTAAAAGCCGTGTAAATTCCAGAAAATGTACCCTAGTTTGTAGACGCTATAACTTTTGTGCAAACCAATAAATACACGCTTATTGACATTTTTTTTTACCAAAGATATGTGGCCGAATACATTTTGGCCTAAATGTATGACTAAAATTGAGTTTATTGGATTTTTTTTTATAACAAAAAGTAGAAAATATCATTTTTTTTCAAAATTTTCGGTCTTTTTCCGTTTATAGCGCAAAAAAAAACAACGCAGAGGTGATCAAATACCATCAAAAGAAAGCTCTATTTGTGGAAAGAAAAGGACGCAAATTTTGTTTGGGTGCAGCATTGCATGAGCGCGCAATTAGCAGTTAAAGCGACGCAGTGCCAAATTGTAAAAAGTGCTCTGGTCAGGAAGGGGGTAAATCCTTCCGGAGCTGAAGTGGTTAAAGACACATTTTTCTGTTTTTTTTTTTTTCAAATGACAATTTTTTTTTCCTTTTATTGCATTAAAGTCCAAATATGAGATCTGAGGACTTTTTGACCTGTCATGATTTTTTTTATTCTATTACAAGGGATGTTTACATTGCTTGTAATAGGAATAAAAGTGACCTTTTTTTTTTTTAAAGTGTAAAAATAAATAAAATCAAATAAAAAATAAGGAAAAAAACATTTTCTGAAGCGCCCCATCCCACCGAGCTCACGCGCAGAAGCGAACACATACGTGAGTAGCGCCCGCATATGAAAATGGCGGTCAAACCACACGTGAGGCGTCGCCGCGATCGTTAGAGCGAGAGCAATAATTCTAGCCCTAAACCTCTAAATCAAAACATGCAACCTGTAGAATTTTTTTTAAACGTCGCCAATAGAGATTTTTAAGGGTAAAAGTTTGGCGCCATTCCACGAGCGGGCGCAATTTTGAAGCGTGACACGTTGGGTATCAATTTACTCGGCGTAACATTATCTTTTGCAATATAAAAAAAATTGGGCTAACTTTATTGTTGTCTTATTTTTTAATCAAAAAAGTGAATTGTTTCCAAAAAAAGTGCGCTTGTAAGACCGCTGTGCAAATATGGTGTGACAAAAAGTATTGCAATGACCGCCATTTTATTCTCTAGGGTGTTAGAAAAAAAAAAAAAGTATAATGTTTGGGGAGTCCAAGTAATTTTCTAGCAAAAAAAATGTTTTTAACTTGTAAACACCGAGTCTGAAAAAGAGGCCCGGTATTAAAGTGGTTAACATGAATTGTTAGACAGGGTCAATTTGTTTTTTGCAGGCTGGCAAGTGTGCTGAGAAAACTTTTGTCCGCTTGTGATGTGTATTGCCCTTCCGTGTGCACCTTACTGCAAAGGCTAGTTATAAATTGGGGTGATTGCCATCTTTTTGTATAGCTTTTTCGCTAGGTATTTCTTGGGGACACATTGGATGCCTTCAGCTGCCATTGTGCTCTTAGTGAGCGTCCAAAGTGTCCTTGTGCATTTAAGGCCTCATGCACACTGGACATTTTTGCAGCTGCTTCTAGGGGCGTCTGGCATTTTTTTCCTGCCTCTAAACTCCCCTGCATGTTAGCCTATGTGTCCATGCACACATAGACTTTTAGTAGCATTTAATGGCAGAGGCGTTTAGAGGCAGGAAAAAAAAAAAAAAAAAAACACTGCTAGTGCGTCCAGTGCAGTCCAGTACTGGCCAATGAAATTAATTGCTGGACATGCTCTTGACGCTTCTAAAAGGTCCTGAAAGTTTGTAAAAGCTTTAGACCAGGGGTCTTCAAACTATGGCCCTCCATTTGTTCAGGAACTACAATTCCCATCATGCCTAGTCATGTCTGTGAATGTCAGAGTTGTACAACGCCTCATGGGATGTGTAGTTCCGCAACAGCTGGAGCGCTGTAGTTTGAGGATCCTTGCTTTAGACACTTTTACAAGCGTCAAAACACTGCTGCCAGTAAGAAAGGCTTCTAGGAGAGTTTGCAAAATGTCCTGTGTGCACGAGTCCAAAGGAGGATTGGGCTCCCTTCAGACAAACCTCCCCTTCATTTTTCCACCGCTATATACACACTCCAACTTGTAGACTTTCAAAAATTAAAGTTACGTACCGGTAACGTCTTTTCCAGTAGTCTTTCAGGACAGCCACCATGAGAGATAGTCTCCTCCTCTTCCTCTAGGAAACACTGCGCCAGCCCATAAATTCTTACTTCCCCCTGCCAGACCTCAGTATATTCCGAGATTACCTCCGGTCAGCTGGGGAGACACAAGAACACATTAATAACATACTATTCCATATCATTATCATGCTGCGTTCTGGTCTTTTATAAGACCCCCCAAAATTTCGGGTGGGTAACTAGGGCTGTCCTGAAAGACTACTGGAAAAGACGTTACCGGTACGTAACCTTAAATTTTCCCCTTTCGTCTTTCAGGACAGCCACCATGAGAGGATGAACGAGCACTTACCAGTTAGGGTGGGACTACAGCTTGCAACACCTTTCGCCCAAAGGCTTGCTCACTAGCCGACACCAGGTCCACTCTGTAGTGCTTTACGAAAGTGGAATAGCTGGACCATGTTGCAGCCCTGCATATTTGCTCTGGCGTTGCTCCAGCCTTTTCTGCCTGAGAAGCTGCCATAGCTCTGGTAGAGTGTGCCCTTATACCTATTGGGATTTCTTTCCCTGCTAATGAATAGGCCTGGCCAATGGTTACTCTGAGCCATCTGGCAATAGTGCGTCGAGACGCTTTGCATCCTTTTCTGGCCCCAGAAAACAAAACAAATAAAGAGTCTGACTTTCTAAACATCTTGGTCAGCTTTAGGTACTGAATGATACATCTCCTTACATCCAAAGAATGAAATTTTAATTCCCTTTCCCCCGAGGGGTTGGGACAAAATGAGGGTAGAACTACCTCCTGACTTCTGTGAAAACCAGAAGCAACCTTAGGTAAAAATGCTGGATCAGTCTTGAAGATGATCCGATCTGGAAAGATAACGCAAAAAGGAGGTCTAACAGATAAAGCCTCAATCTCACTGACTCTCCTGGCAGTTGTCACTGCTACCAAAAAAACAGTTTTTAACGTAAGATCCTTTAGTAGACATTCTTCTAAAGGTTCAAAGGGGATTCCCGTCAGGCCTTGTAAAACTAAAGATAGGTCCCACTTGGGAAAGGGGGGACCTTGAACCGGTCTCTGTCTAGACAGAGCCTTAAAGAATCTGACCACCCATGGGTTGGTGGCCAGATGCTTTTCTAAATAGGCACTGAGTGCTGACACCTGACCCTTAAGGGTACTTATGGATAAACCCCTATCTGCCCCGCACTGAAGGAATTCCAACACAGCAGTGGGACTGTGTACCGAAAAGGAGCCTTCTGCACACCATTCATTGAAACGTACCCAGACCTTCTTATAGATCTGGCGTGTTTCCTTCTTCCTGCTGTTGAGGAGGGTGGAGATTAATTTCTCAGAAAAACCCCTCTTAGCATACCCTCCTCAGTAGCCAGGCCGCTAACTGCCATTGGTGTACCTGTGGACAGAGGACTGGACCCTGCGAGAGGAGATCCTCTCGAGGTGGCAGGAATAAGGGAGGTTCGACCGCTAGCTGCTTGAGTACTGAGAACCAAGCCCTCTTTGGCCAATGTGGTGCTACTAGAATCAGGGACGTGTTTTCCATCTGGAACTTCCTGAGAACTGCCGGTAATAACGCCGGGGGCGGGAAGGCATAGCAGATTCTGAAATGCCAGTTCTGGATCAATGCGTCGACCCCTCGCGCTCCCTCCCCTCTGTTTAGGGAGAAAAAACAAGGAGCTTTCGCGTTGTTTCTTGACACGAACAGATCTACTTCTGGAGGACCCCATTTTTCTGAAATGAGATTGAAAACCTCCTGGTTGAGGATCCAATCTCCCTCTCTCAGTTTGGTTCGGCTGAGGAAGTCTGCTATCACATTCTTTTCTCCTCTCAGGAAGATTGCTGAGAGTGTGAGTCTCGGCCCAGTTCAGAATGTCTGATGCTAAGGCCAACAGGACTCCGCTTCTCGTGCCGCCCTGTTTGTTTACATAGGCCACGGCGGACAAGTTGTCCGACCGCACCTGAACATGGTGGCCCTGTAGTTCCTTTTTGAAGAACCTGAGTGCTAGCCCGATTGCCCTCAGCTCCTTCTAATTGGACGACCTTCTTAGTTCGTCGCCTTCCCAGGTGCCCTGTGCTAAAAGGGAACCCAGATGCGCCCCCCAACCTTTGCCGCTTGCGTCTGTAGTTACCACCTGAGAAACTGGGATGAACCACAGACGACCCTGCGACAAGTTTGAGACCTTCCTCCACCACCAGAGGGATCTCCTTACTTGGGGTGGAACCTGTACCAAGGTGTCCAGATCTTTCTGACTGTGATCCCACACCCTTAGGACAAAGGACTGTAAGGCACGAAAGTGCAGACCTGCCCATTGCACTGCTGGGAGGGTAGCTGTTAATAGTCCCAGGGCCGACATCAGAACTCTTATGGAGACCTGACTGCTGCACTGGAGAACAGCCACTGCCCTGTCCAGTTTTTGTACTTTTTCTGCTGGAAGAAACACTCTCATTAGCGTTGAGTCCAACAGATAGCCTAAGTACGTGATGCGCTGAGAGGGAATCAAACTGGATTTCTCCAAGTTCATTAGCCACCCTAGACCTGTAAGAACCCTCTTTGTTAGTTCTAGATCTCTGACTAACTGCAGTGGACACGCTGCAAATAGGAGCAGGTCGTCCAGATATGCTATCACTGATATTCCCTGGAGCCGAAGAAAGGCCATCACCTCCGCCAAGACCTTGGTGAAAATGCGGGGCGAGGAGGATAGCCCGAAAGGCAGCGCCTGAAACTGTAGATGTACCGTTATTCCACCTACGTCTACTGCTAACCGAAGAAACCTCTGCGAGGCTTCTATTATAGGAACGTGTAGATACGCGTCCCTTGGGTCCAGCGATACCATAAAGCAGTTGTGGGGCAACAGGGCTCTGACTGTGAAAATTGTCTCCATACGGAATTTTCTGTATGTCACTGACCTGTTCAGGGACTTTAAATTCAGAATTAGTCTGAACTTCCCTGTGGGTTTCCTCACTACGAAGACGTGTGAATAGAAACCCTCGCCCTCCTCGGCCCTTGGGACTCTGAGAACCACATTTTGATCTACCAGATCTCTTAGTGCTTCCAACAGAGCCTCGGCTTTTGCCGTACACCTGGGAAGGTGCGTGACAAGAAATCTCCGTGGAGGAGGATTGGTGAATTCGATCCGGTACCCCCTTCTTATAACCCCTAGGATAAAGCGATTGGGGGATATTGCCTCCCACTGTGGGAGGAAGGCCCCCAGTCTTCCCCCCACCGTGGTTGGGGAGTCATTGGCTCTTACGGGGCTGTTCAGGGGGGCGAAAAATCGCCCCTCCCCTGCCCTTGCCTTTTTGACCCCAAAATTTCTTTTGCCCTTCCGGCTTTGGATTTTCGTTACGTTTTTGCGGACGAAACCCCTTCTTTGTGTAGGGGTTTTCCGCTTAACTGGAAAGGATTTCTTTCTGTCTGCTGTGCGGTCCAAGGCGGTCTCTAACCCTGGGCCGAAGAGAAGGTCTCCCGTCAACGGTATCCCGCACAACTTGACTTTAGAGGCGCTATCGCCTGGCCAAGTTTTTAGCCAGAGAGCTCTCCTGGCCGAATTGGCCAGAGCCGCTGATCTGGCCGACATACGAACTGATTCTGCCGAGGCATCAGCTATGTAGGCGATACCTCGCAGAATCGTAGGGAAAGAAGATAGAATGGTCTCTTTTGCCGTTCCAGCTTCAATATGCTCTTGGATCTTCGAGAGCCAGTGCTCCAGATTGCGAGCCACTACTGACAGCCAACTCAGGTTTTAAGTTACCAACTGTTGAATCCCAAGTCTTTTTAAGGAGAGAGTCTATTCTCTTATCCATGACATCCACCAGGGCCCCCATGTCCTCAAATGCCAGGTCTGTGTGTCTGGAAACCTGGGAGAAAGCAGCATCTAACTTGGGTTTTTTATTCCAGATAGATGCAGGAGCATCCGAGAACGGAAATCTCCTTTTTAAGGATCTAGAAAAAAAGGGTTTCCTTTCGGGATCTTGCCACTCCTTTTTAATAGTTTCAACCAGTACTTCGTGAACTGGAAAAACTTTTCTCCTTTGTTCCCCCAAGCCCCTGTACATTTGGTCATGAAGGGTCAGGGGTTTCCTGTCCTCCTGAATACCGAGGGTTGTATAAATAGCCCCTAAGAGGTCCTCTACCTCTTCCAGGGATAATTTATATCTGGAGGATTTCCTGGACTCCCCGTCCTGGTCCTCCCCCTCTGAACCATCCTGGGAGTCGGAGGAGGAACTGTCTGGCTGTCTTTGTTCCACTCCGGAAGGCCCTGGAGCTTCCTCTGCCCTAACAGAAGTTGCAGGTTGGGCAAGAGCAGAGCCCTGCGCCTGAGGCGGGGTTGTATCCTGGGGAGCTGGACTAATGGGAGGCTGAAACCTTTCAAATAAGGCTTTAAATGAAGAAAAGGTGGACGAGAGCTCCTTTACTGAGGCTGCAAGTCCTGACTCCTGTTCAGAGTCCCTCTCTTTAACAAGGGAGTCTATGCACTCCCTACACAAGACCTTTGTCCATGCTTCCCCTAATGTGTCCCTGCAAGAGGCACACCTCCTCTTAGAGCTATGGGTAGACTTAGACTTTTCTGTAGCTTTCTGAAATACATGAAAGGGAAAAAACAAACATTTTGTCACTTTTTTTTTTTAAAAAAACAAGGATACAACCCTGGGAGTGCACTAGACCCTCCTTCATATGTGGGGATCTGAGCCTCCCTCCCCTGACCACTCAGGGTATCTGCCCCCCCATGATAGGAACCATACATGGAGGGACAATCCTAGATAAAGAGTACTTTTCCCCAAGGCACTCTTACCTTAGGAAGGCTGGCGGTAGTGTCCGTTGGCTGAGCATCCGCTTCCGACATGACTTGCAGGTGGTTGCTACTACCGAGTCCTACGCTGCCTGTGCGCGTCCCAGACTCGTCTCCAGCCTGTGCCTGGCTTCCCTATCAGCTCCGCGACCCGGAACCGGAAGCCGCGGGTCAAAGGCAAGCTTTCGCCCTTCCGCCGGAAATGACGTCGCCCGTTGTCCGGCCCGCCTAGTTCCAAAAAAAGAGCGGTCTGTAAAGTATACAGGAAGGGCGGACGCCAGCCTGCTGCAGCCCTGTAGCCGCGATAGGGAACCCCCACAGCCTGAAGCCGCGCTCAGCTAGGAAGTGGTGGCAACAGAACGAGGGGTAAGTCCCCCCATGCACCT